>CM021105.1:573937420-573985662 GCA_007115665.2 Sequoiadendron giganteum
AACGGCTAATTTGATCTCTTGTGGATCCTTCGTGTAACTTGCGGATCCTCGCGTTGTGTTTCGAATTGTTCATTGGAGTGTCCCCAACCTTAATTTAGGTCCACACTTCATCATATGAACCTACCGAGCAGAAATTCAAATTAAAGGCCAACCTATTTCATGCACGTTATGTTTCCTTCATCGGAGATTGTAATGATCTTTGGCTGACGCAGATGATTCTAGATCTCGAGTGTGATATAATTCATTGTAACAGATCATTAGGATAGCAAGTAGAATGAAGATTAGATTCGATATGTAAGCTTTCAGCTCACAATAAGGAGCATATAGGAATATTGTGTTTCGAGCATGTTGTATCAGGCCTATGAGCCCAATTTGTGAACCTAGATTTTTTCAGCCAATTATAACTGAAATTTATGATAATAAGAATGTTTGAATCTGCATTTGCCTCCATATTCCGAGTGGATTTTGTTGTGTAACTCTTGTTGCATGGTCTGAACTGTTCTCTTTGAGGACCCTCCTACCATGACTACATCAAATTGGTATCAGAGCGAGATTCATTATGTGAGAGCTAATCAAAGTTTGCGAAGTCATGTTGAATATTTTTTGTGCGGTGGAAGACTGAGGATCCGACCTGCAACTATAGAGGACTTGTGTAAAGATGGAAGGAAGAATAAATGGTAGAGGACATGGAATGTGTGGAAATGCAGACCTAGCTATAATGGAGATGTTGAGAGGAATTGCTGCTAGATTAGAAGCAGTCGAAATGGCCTAGATGAGAGGTCGACCAGTTGATGATGTGAGTGATTAAGAGGTAGAAGAACAGGAAGAAAGGGAAAGAGAAAGGGAGAAGAGAGGTTTATAAGAGCCCTAACCAGAGTAAATACTAAACCACATTTCAATCCACCAGATTATAGTGTTAGGTTGGATTCAAATGAATTGCTTTATTGGATAATGGATATGGAGAAGTATTTAGATTTTGAAGGTATCGCCGAAGATAAGAAGGTGAAATATTCTTGTACAAAGTTGAAAGGACATGCATCCCTTTGGTGGGAACATTTGCAGACAGATATGCAAAGAAGAGGGAAGGAGAAGATAAAATCATGGGATTAGATGGTGAATAATTTAAAGATGAAGTTTATGCCCACAAACTATCAGATCGGTTTGTTTAAAAAATTACAAAATTTGAAGTAGAAGGAGTCAAGTGTGAAAAAATATACTAAGGAGTTCTACAAGTTGAATATCAAATACGGACAATCAAAGGATGAGACCGAGCAAGTAGCCAAATATGTGAGTGGCTTGAAGCCATCTATACAGGATGAGATCATCTTGATCAAGTTGATGAGTGTGGAGGATTCATATCAATGTGCCCTAAAATCAGCAGAGAAGCTGAATAAAAGACATGAGAAGAGACAGAGAGGAAGAGCTAGAAGATTTCATAGAGGAATAATTTTTACTAGAGAAGGAAGAGGATCTTTTGTAGATCAGAATAAAGATAAGCAATTCAGTAAGAATGATAATTTGTACTGTAGAGATGATGGAAACTCTTACCAGAGAGGAGGATATGGTGGCTACTAGAATGAGGGTTATAGAAAAGGTGATAGAGGATAGGAGAAAATAGTATTCAGGGGAACTTATTTTAAGTGTGGTGGAGAAGGACATAGAGCCTTTGAATGTAATCAGGGAGAGACAAGCAAAAAGATAGAGAAAAGTAGAAGAACATCCTTTGCTAAGGAGGATCATTTTGGATCATCTAATAAACCGGAAGAGGGAGAAGTGTTGGTGAATAGAACAGTATTGTGTCAAAGTTAGATGGAGCAGGAACCATTGCAGAGAAAGAATTTGTTCCAAACCATATGCAAGGTAGCTGGTAAATGTTGCAGAGTGATTATTGACAGTGGAAGCTTTGAGAACCTAGTTTCTGAAGAAATGGTGACCAAATTGAAGTTGGAAAGATTGAAACATCTGAATCCCTATCAGATACAATGAATTCAAGATGAGCATAAGATATTGGTAAGTGAACAATGTTTGGTGAAATTGAAGATAGGAAATTATCATGATGAAGTTTTGTGTGATATCATGCCTATGGATGTATGCCATGTTTTGTTGGGAAGGCCTTGGTAGTATGATAGACTGGCTATTAATGATGGAAAGAAGAACACCTATACCATTGTTTCTAATGAGATGAAGCAGAATTTTTCCCTTGGAGGATGTTCCTAAAGTTGAGGTTTGTACGAGTGCTAGAATTTTTTTGGTTGATGGAAGGATATTTTTGGATGGACTGAGACATGAGAACATGTGTTATGCCTTGGTTCCTAAGAAGGCTAAAGACTTGTAGCATGTAGAAGAACAACCAGAGGAGATAAAGGAGTTTTTTCCAGAATATGAAGCTATCATTTTGGATAATGTACTTGATGGATTTCCACCTATGAGGAGAATTAGTATTAGCACATCGGATGACACCGGCAAAGAATGAAGAGTTGAATAAACAAGTGCAAGAGTTGTTGAGGAAGGGTTTTATTAGAGAAAGATTAATTCCTTGTGTAGTACCTGATGTGCTAGCACCTAAGAAAGATGGAGAATGGAGGATGTGTACAGAATCTAGAGCCATAAACAAAATCATAGTGAAGTATAGATTTCCTTTGCCCCAGATGGATGACTTTATGGATTGTTTGAGTGGAGCTAAATAGTTTACAAAGATATATTTGAAGAGTGGATATAATCATATCAAAATCAGAGAAGGTGATGAGTGGAAGACAGCATTCAAGACAAATGAAGGATTGTATGAATGGTTGGTGATGCCTTTTGGACTAACAAATGCACCGAGTACTTTCATGAGGCCGGTGAATGAGGTATTGAAGAAATTCTTGGGTAAGTTTATGATTGTCTATTTGGATGACATCTTGATTTTCAGTAAGACTAGATAAGAACATTTGTTTCATATAAGACAAGTTTTGCAGAGGTTGAGAGAAGAGCAGTTGTTGATACACATTAAGAAGTGTAGTTTCATGAAGAAAAAATTGGTATATTTGGGATTTGTGATATCTGTTGATGGATTGGAGTCAGATCCTAAGAAGGTAAGAGCAATTGTTGAATGGACTACACTGGAAATCATTGAAGAGGTAAGATCATTTCATGGATTGGCTAGTTTCTACCGGAAGTTCATTAGGAATTTCAGTTCTATTTGCAGTCCTATGACAAAAACAATGAGAGGGGATAAGAAATATTTTAGGTGGACATCTAGAGTAGACCGGAGTTTTGAGTTGTTAAAATAGAAAGTGAGTAAGCAGCCTGTGTTGGCTTTACCAAACTTTAATAAGTTATTTCAAGTAGACTGTGATGCAAATGGAAATGCAATTGGAGCAGTATTAAGTCAAGAAGGAAGACCGATAGCTTATTTCACTGAGAAATTGAATGATGCTACGAAAATGTATTCAGTGACCAGGAGTTTTATGCCATAGTTCAAGCCTTGAAGAAGTGGAGACGTTACATTTTGCTTAAGGATTTTGTGTTGTATACAGATCATCAAGCATTCTAGTATTTGAACAATCAAGGTAAGTTGAATTAGAGACGCATGAGATGGGTGGAATTTGTTGGAGTTGAGAAGATACAACACCACATAAGTCCAAAAGATCTTTGCAAGCAAATAACCTATTACAAGGAGAAACAAAGAGAAGCAACAAAAGAAGTGCTCAAGAATGTGGAGCAATGTATTCACCTGAAAATGTAAAATGAATAATAATACAAAAGATAGTTTTCAACTACATATAGATGAAAACCCTAAAAAGGAAAACCCTAGGCTTGCACAATAATAATTAATAAAGTAATTAACTATTATGCACCTAATGTTAGCTTAAGTGAAAAAGAGTTAAAAGGAAACTTTACGTAATTAAACAAATATTGTTTAATTAATAAAGTAAATGTCCAATTACTCTAACACCTCCCCTTAAGATAGACATAGGGAGAAGCTAAAACCTAGAAGAAGCTACTGAAAGCAAAAGCAATGGGTCCCAACAACAAGGCCAGATCAGGTACCCAAGTACAATGAAATCTCTATGAAACGGAGAAAAGGAGAAAACCCAGTGGGAAAAACTCCTCTCCAAAAAGAGATAGAACAACATGTTGAAAGAAACATGAAGGAAGGAAGGCCTCATAAAGACCCCCCAAGGACAACTTCCTTCACCCCAAGCATAGAGCGCAACTAAAGATAGCGCGGAGATGCAAAAGGTTTCGTGAAGATGTTTGCAACCTGCTCGGCAGTGGGAACATACTCCAAGATGAGAGAACCATCTTGAATCAACTGTCTGATGAAATGCATATGAAGCTCAATGTGCTTCGTCTGCTGATGCTCCACCGGGTTGTGCAAAATGTGTATAGCACTCTGATTGTCACACCAAAGAATAGTGGGACTATCAGGAGGAAAACCAAACTCAGTCATCAACTAACGAAGCCATAAAATCTCCTGACTAGCGAGCACAGCAGCTCGGTACTTAGCCTCTGTAGATGATAATGCATGAACAGTCTGCTTCTTGCATGACCATGTGATAGGACCAGAGCCAAGACAAAAAACAAAGCCAGAAGTAGACTTCCGATCATTGACATCACCAGCCCAATTTGAGTCAGTGTAGCCAACAATGTGAGGATCCCCTAATGTGTAGTGAATGCCATATGAAGTGGTGCCCTGAATATACCTCAAAATACGTTTGGAAGCTTGCCAATGACTCTCATAAGGATCATGTGAGAATCGAGAGACAAGACCAATCGCAAAGGAAAGATCAGGACGAGTGTGAGTTAGGTACAACAAACTGCCAACCAACTGCTTGTAAAGTGTAGCATCTACTAAAGGAGTGGGGTAAGTAGTAGTCAAAACAACCCCTGACTGAAAAGGTGTGGGGGCAGGCTTGCAATCAAGCATGCCAAAGCGCTAAAGCATATCAAAAGAATACTTCTACTAGTAAATGGAGATCCCCTCTGAAGACTGAATCACCTGAAGACCAAGGAAATAGTGCAGAAGGCCAAGATCTTTCATCTCAAACTACTCCATCAAGGCTAGCTGAGAATTCTGAATCATAGAGGATGAGCTACCTGTGATGAGAAGATCATCAACATATAGCACAAGAATTAGAATCTCACCCTCAAGATGCTGAATATAGACCGTGTGATTAGAATGACAACGAGTGAAACCAGTGGAGAGCAAAAAAGAGTCCATCTTCTCATACCAAGCCCGAGGGGCTTGTTTGAGACCATATAATGAACGCTGAAGTCTGCAAACCAAAGAAGAATCATGAACAAATCCCTGAGGCTGCTCCATATAGATCTCCTCCTGTAGGTCACCATGTAAGAAGGCACACTTCACATCCATCTGAAAAATGAGCCATCCTCTAGAAGTTGCAAGTGATAATACAAAGCGAATAGAATTCATCTTGGCGATAGGGACAAATGTCTCGGAGTAATCAATACCCTCAACCTGTGAGAAACCCTTCACAACAAGACGTGCTTTGTACTTATCAATAGAACCATCAGCAGCATACTTGGTGCGATAAAACCATCGGCACCGAACCATCTTTCTGCCCTTAGGAAGAGGACAGAGATCCCATGTATTATTCCTCATCAAAGAAGAATACTCTTCCTCCATGGCACTATCCCACTCAGGGTGACCTGTCGCCTCTGAAAATCTCTGAGGATCCTCTGAAAGAGCATGAGTCAAAAGACTAGAACCCGTAGTATGAGAATGAGTGTGACGAGTGTCTAAAGGATCACCGGCCATAGATCCTACTGCCTCAATAGTAAAGCGAGCCCATTTGGGCCTCTGAGGTGGAGCAAGTGGAGGTGAAGATGGGGGATCATCAATATCCTCTCAGAATCCTCAAAATAATCCTGAAGAGTTGTAGTGGGTGGAGTAGGTAGTGAAGTGGACACTGGAGACAGGGTATCAACTGGAGGAAGGTGCTCATCAAATTGAACATCCCGTCGAAATAGGACCTCTCTGGAATCAGGATCAAACAACCTATATGCCTTAACATCCTCACATTAGCCGACAAAAATGAGGGGTCGACTCTTCCGCTCCATAGCTCTCCTCTGAGCATCAAGAATAAAAGCCCATGCCTCACTACCAAATACTCGAAATGATGAAATATCAGGCTTGTCATGAGACCAAGCCTCCTCAGGAGTCATATGTCGAATCGCCTTGTGAGGCATCCGATTCTGAATATAGTTGGCACAATTGACTGCCTCAGCCCAAAAAGATGAATCCATGGACCTGGAATGAATCATACAATTAGCCATCTCCCGTAAAGTTCTGTTCTTTCACTCAGCGATACCATTCTGCTGAGGGGTGTAGGGAATAGAAAATTGATGTTGTAAACCATGCTCAGTGCAAAAATCTCTGAAAGCCTGATTCACATACTCCTCCCCATTATCTGTACGTATCCGGTGGATAGAAAGACCAGATTGCTTCTCTACAAATGTCTTGAAGACATGAAAGGAATCAAAGACATCAGACTTGTACTTAAGAAAGTACAACCATGTGCGTCTAGAGAAGTCATCAATGAATGTGAGTACATACTTGGCCCCTGAAAAAGAAGGAGTGGGAAATGACATGAGGTCACTATGAATCAACTCCAAGGGTGCCAAAGCACGAGTGGTACTTCCCTTCAGAAAGGGATCCCTGTGATGCTTTCCAAGCACACAACCATGACAAACACCATCAGTGTAGGAAATCCGTGGAAGACCAAGAACAAGTGACTGTGTACTCATCTGTTGAAGATATCTATAATTGACATGGCCCAAACACTCATGCCAAAGCTGACTCACTGAAGCTGCATGTGCTATAAGAGATGAACCTGTACCCTCAGAAGGCGCAAAGCCATCAAATCTGTAAAGACGAGATGCAGTATCAACACTACCAGTAGCCACAACCAAATCAGAATCATGGAGGTCCCGAATAACCACATCATGTGGTGAGAACTCAACTGTCTTACCAGAGCCAGTGTGGCAAATCTAATAAATGGACAAGAGGTTCATCGAAATGTCAGGAACAACCAAAACATCTTGTAGAGTGCCGCCATCCAAAGAGACAGAACCTGAACCCAAGACGGAAAGCTGTGAAGAGTCACCCACTGCAATCTGTGAAGTACCACAAGAGGCAAGAGAAGTGACCAACTGCTGAGTGTGAGTCATATGGTGAGAAGCACCAAAGTCTAAAATCCAAGTGGACCCATTGGTCAATTCACGTGCAGTGAGAGCATGACCCTTCCCTTTGGTGGAAGAAGAAGAAGACGGCGGTGAGGAGATGTGTTGCTGCTGCATGGCCTCCTCTAAAGCCTCTAATCTTTTCCAACACCTGGAAACTGGATGACCTTGCTTGCCATAGAAACTGCAAGTGTCTCTTAATTTCTCCTTAGTCTTGGAGGAAGACTCACTAGACTTCGAAGGTTTCCCATGTTTTGGATTAAATGGTGGTTTAGAATCAGACTTAGGAGGCGGTTTGGAGGAATGCTCACTACCTGCAAAATCTTTCTTGGGCCTCAGTTTCTACTTCTGTTTCCCCTTCGGTGACTGAGCAACCAATGCTTTTCTCTTTGAACCTGAGAGCATATCCATCTGAGAAAAGTGAGACTATTCCCGAGACAATCGCTCACAAAATAAATCAAAGGAAGGCATGGTAAAACTGGCACCCAAACCATCCATGGTGGAGTAGAAGGAGGAAGCAAATATCTGAAATGGACCACGAAGCTTCGAAAGAATCAAGTAAATGCACTCTGTGTCTGTCTTGTTCTTTCCACAACCTTGTAAAATAGTATGGATAGTTTTGAACTTGTTCAAAAAATCCTCAATAGTGGGAAATGAATCAGGTAACAATGAAGTCAACTCTGCCTCAATCTGTAATGCACGAAACTCATTAACGGCCCCAAAAAGTGTCTCAAACTTCAGCCACATGGCTCGAGGAGTGAGCAAAGCATCAAGGTGAAACAAAAGACTGTCTGAAACATGCATGCATAACAAACCTATAGCCTCACCCATCTTGTTCCTGTGCTGCATAATCTCAAAAGGACGTTGCAACTGAGGCTGAACCTCATCTAAACAAGACCATAACCCTCGTGACCTGAGTAGCCTCATCATACAAGACTTCCAAGTGTGATAGTTATGTGATGTGAGTAGCCCAACTAAAGAGTCTGCCATAAAACCCTGCACCTGTACCTGCTTGTGTTTTTTTATTATTATGTGATCTTTCATAATAGACAGAAGATGCAGAAGGGTTTGTGTTTTTGAGAATTTTTGGTGTTCTGGTTTTTTGATATAAATGACAGAAAGCAAGAGAAAAAACACCCCCCACAAAAGATAAACCCAAACCCTAGTACAAACTGAGAAGAAGGAAGCAATGCATAAGCAAAAAATACTTCAAGACAAATTATCATTTACCTGGTGAAAATTCTGATAAAATAGATCACATCAATGAATAGAGTATGTTGAGAGCTTTCCAATGCTTATTCAAGTTTGAAAAACGGAGTCCGTTTGCACCTTCTATGACCCCAGAAGTGAAGAAAGAAGACCTCACTTTGACTGGCAAAAAACACAGGAAAACTGCAAAATCAGGAAAAATTACCAATACCACTGGAACGGCGCCAGAACTATCTTTTCGACGATATCTCGTTTGCAAAAAATGGAGAAAAAATGCCCATTCTACGCCCGATTTAGCGCAAGCTGCTCCAATGTGCAAAAAAAATGTTTGCAGCCCTCAAGGGCTAAAGTCTTCGGCCCCTGGTCACGTGGACGACCAAGGGGTTGGCGGCTGGGGGCTGCGCCGAAACCCTCGGTCACCCATAAGACCGGTGGCAAGGGTTTAAAGCCTAGACGGGCTGGCACAGCCGACTCGAGTCGGCGAGCTCACATCGGTGTCGACGGGGCGAGTCGGGTGCTCAGCGGTGTCGGCTGGGCGAGTCGGGAGCTCGGCGAAGCTCGGGTGGCGGCCAGAGCGGCCGGTGGACGAAGGAGCCAGGCGGAGCGGGCGGAGCACGCGCTGAGGCCGCCGATGGTAGTGGCTGAGCGGTGGCTGCGTAAAATAAAATCAAAAAACCTTAGATTTTTGACGATTTTTTTAATTTTTTTGCGATTTTTGCTTCGTACGGCCCTAGGGCAAAAAAAAATTTTGCCTTCCAAATTGACTATAACCAAAATCGATGATTTGACAGTTGATTTAGGGGTTTTTGGGTGCTACAAATCCAATGGAATTGTCCATTTGAGCCCAAAGTGAACCCAAAAAATGGAGTATGCTGAATCCACCCAAAAAAACTTTAGAACCCTAGATTTGCTTCCAATGCAAAATCTCAAAACAAGAACAAGCAGCTGCAAATCTGAAGCTCTGATACCATGTTGGAGTTGAGAAGATACAACACCACAGAAGCCCAAAAGATCTTTGCAAGCAAATAACCTGTTACAAGGAGAAACAAAGAGAAGCAACAAAAGAAGTGCTCAAGAATGTGGAGCAATGTATTCACCTGAAAATGTAAAATGAATAATAATACAAAAGATAGTTTTCAACTACTTATAGATGAAAACCCTAAAAAGGAAAACCCTAGGCTTGCACAATAATAATTAATAAAGTAATTAATTATTATGCATCTAATGTTAGCTTAAGTGAAAAAGAGTTAAAATGAAACTTTACGTAATTAAACAAATATTGTTTAATTAATAAAGTAAATGTCCAATTACTCTAACAGAATTATTGCAGAGTTATACTTTTGTTTTGAAATATAGGAGTGGAAAGTCAAATAGAGTCACTGATGCTTTGAGTATGAGAAGGAATTTACTAGTAGAAATGAGAGTGGAGGTATTAGGCTTTGATGAATTGAAGAACTTGTATGAGGAAGACCCAGATTTTGTAGAACCTTGGAGAGCTTGTAAAGAAACACTCTTGGAGGATAGGAGTCAATGGTTGGATTATTTCATTCAAGAGGATATGTTGTTCAGAAGGAATCAATTGTGTATACCTCAGAGTTCAATGAGGGATAGTTTGGTGAAATAAAAACATAGTGGAGGATTGGCATGACACTTTGGAATTGATAAGACAGTGTTGATGGTGTTTTTTGCACAGCAAGAACTCGGACAGAATATGATATCCTATCTCTCTTGAAAGGTAAATCTCTATCAAAAAAGAGATAACCCCAAGGTCTCTAATGTCAGGTCTTGACAAATGTAGTGAAACAACTCAGAGATAATGTGAAATTGTTGGTAATCACAAAGGGACCTTACAAACAAATATTGGATCTTCAAACTTATCAAATTTTGCAATATGTTGATACTTAAAATTCCTAAATCTAACCCATATTCAAATAAATAGAAAAAGACAAGGGTTGAGAGAGATTCTAAATTAACCACTAAGATCAATCACAACAGTGATGAATGTTGCAAATGGACAGATCCCCAATAAAACCAATCTTTGTTTGATCAAGGACAAGCCTACAACTCCGCAGAAATGGTGCAATATTCTAAGGAAACTGAATATTTTCAGACTATAAATATTCATCCACATACCCAGTAAATGGCGCAATGTACACAAGTATCCACAGTTGAACTTAGCACAAATAAGGCCCAAACTAACTTTACACGAAAAATTACAATCAACAAATTGCTAAAAGTATGGACCAGAAATTGATCAACATCATTAACATTTCACGATTATCATAAAATAATTGAAAACTAACATCTAACATCTAACACAGAGAATCAAGAATAAGAAACCATAAGATTATCAAAATGTAACACAAGGTTTTTCAAATCAACAACCCAATTCGCATTAACTTCTCCAGCATTTACATAATAATTTATAGTCTCTCTCCTCTCCTACAGCTATTGACTTGTAGAATCTAACTCCTAACTTAGCCAATTCTGGCTTTGCAGCCTCTAATCAGCTATTCTCTAACCCCTTACAAGTGAGAAGGCACTGGCCTTATATAGAAAATTACATTTTGAACCAATGGTCAGGATTTAATTCATCCAATGGCTGCAATTACCCTTCTAGAAGCATCCAGTAGTTACATTAGGTTTTTGGCATCTAGATACATCATCATCCAATGGGAAAATTCAGTTACATCCTTGAGCAATTAGAAAATAATATTCTGCCAACTTGGCTTTGATAACAATCCTCATTGGAGAAAGCAAATAGCATCACATGTCACTCTGTATTTGAAACATGTTTTCCAGTTGTAGACAATTTGGGCATGGATTCTTATGTAGGTGCATTTTAAACATTTGATTTGCAAGTAAAAGCATAGCTTGAAATCTTCCTAGAAGCACAATCTGGGCACATATCCATATGCAACTGGGTTCATTTGAACAGCTAGGTATTGATTCATGTGTAAATCAACATTAAAATATTTTCCAGATTTTCCTCTTGACACGAATCCATGTGCAAGTTCTCTTTTTGTCTTATTTAATCCTGAAAAAAAAATATCATCATTAGTAGCTCACATGTTAAAAATCCAATCCAAATTAAATTTAAATACTAGCCTTTTAAGAAAACTTTCCATTTTAAGAAATTTTTCATTTTCGAAAATTTTCCATTTTCGAAAAAAAAAATATTTTCAAAAACAATTCTCCATCTCAAGAATTTCATTTTTGGAAACATTTTAAAATTTCAAGAAAATTTTCCATTTTTGGCAAAAATGCATTTGAAAAATTTCATTTTGAAAAAAAAAAAAACGTTTTGGAAAATTTCGGGATTTTGAGGGTGGCATGGAAATTTTCGAAAAAAGAAATTTTGGGGATTTAAGGACCTGAAGGAATTTTGGGGATTTCTGGAGAACATGGAATTCCGTGAAGAGCCAAAATCCCCGAAGCATAATA
Organism: Sequoiadendron giganteum; assembly: GCA_007115665.2. NCBI lineage: Eukaryota > Viridiplantae > Streptophyta > Pinopsida > Cupressales > Cupressaceae > Sequoiadendron > Sequoiadendron giganteum. The sequence goes on from CM021105.1 coordinate 573,949,262, forward strand.
CAAAGCAGTCCTCGACGGGTATCCAAGGCATGGATGAAAATCAGGGAATTCTGCCCAGGGAGAAAAATCCTGAAATTCGAAGCAAGGTTAAAATCCCTAAACCTCATAACTTTTTTTCTAGAAGGAATTTTCAAAAAATTCAAAAAGCAACCCTACCTAATTTTTCATCTTCTATCCATGGGTGCAAAAAAAAATCATATGATGCTGAAATTTCTATTTTTGGTAAATTTCTGGATTTTGAGGGGGGCTTGAAAATTTCCAAAAAAGGAAATTCAGGGATTTCCATCAGGAATGGAAATACTCGGATTTCTAAGCAGGGTCAAAATCCCCTAAACCTCATAACTTTTTTTCTAGAAGGAATTTTTGAAAAGTTCAAAAAGCAACTTGGCCTAATTTTTTGCCCTCTATCCATTGGTGCAAAAATATTTACACATAACATTAAAAATGCACCTCAAAAATCCTCATTTCTAAAATCCAAAGCAAGTGAAGAGCCCCCAGAGCCACAAAATATTGCCTTCATCAAACCAAGTCTGGAATTAATCCCAAAATACCCCCCCAAAAAGAGAAAAACTAAAAATTTGACCAAGCCAAGATGCAGAGATGTAGAAGAAAAAAAAAGGGTCTCTGCCTTTGGTGGGGCATGTGTGCGAAAACTACACAACAAATGGTGACTCTGTTGGGGAAAATGCTCCAGAGAATTTCGATGAAAAACTAGAATCAAGAACCCAAAATCTCTGGTTTGATCCTCACATCAAGTCAACCAATAAACTAAAGTTTCAAAATCAATGAACAAGCTAGCTCTTCTTGTGTTGAAAATCTAAGTGTGTGCAAGTGTATAAATTTACCTCCTTAAGCTGCTGCAAGAAACCAAGTTCAATCATGTTAAGCTACATAAAGATTTTAACTTCAAAAGCAACCTAGATAGAGCCTCGCTGTCAGTCAGGCGTCCATAGCTCCGACGAGGTTATCGTTGTGATTCTCCTGAACATAGCTCTACTGCCAGCCAGGTGTCCATAGCCCTAGTAGAAATATTTGGATTCCCCTAAAAAATTGAACTCACTTTCTTTTTATATTCAATATTTTTTTCTTTTCTTTTTGATATTTCCTTTTACTTCTTCATTTCATCCTATAAGCAATGAAGTTCACACTCAGGGCTGAGAATCACAGTGGCACTGAAGTAGAAATATAATTTTTTTCACTTAACAAGACCTCGCGAAGATCCTACAGCAACCTCAGGATTCTTAAGATGTGTGTAAAATTTAAGATTCAAGCACATTCAGGAGCTAATTCAATCCAATGACTTTGTCCACTTTAAATATTTAGCACATGTGACACTGAATAGACGACTTCCACCAACATATCCTGGAAGGATGATTAGAGTTTGTAAAAGGAATACCCAAAACAATCCCAAATAAAATAATTGTTGTTGTGCAAATAAGACACTCCCAGCAGAAAATAAGAGAAACCAAGCTAGAGAAGCAAAACAAACAACCCAACTGAAACCAAAAGCATAACAGAAGCCAACCAAAGGCAAAACAAAGCAATCTAAACTAAAGCCATCTATCCTAGAGAAAACAAAAAATAGACTTAAAGCAAAAGAATAGTAGGGCAAGCTGTATTTATTCAAATCTGCATTATGTACAAAGAGACTCAAAATTACTCATGATCAGACAAGGTGAGTTGAGACCCACACCTATTCGGCTTTTCAGTGCATGGACAAGCAGTAAGGTGATAGTAACAGTCCTCAAGAATGAAAATTCATCCTTATATTCAGCAAAATAAAGGTCAATAATGCAACATTCAAACTCAACCTCATCAATAGGAATAATCAATAATTGAGGCAATTCATTGGAACCATGATAAACGTATATGCACGTTGTCTTCCCTAAACCTCCATAATCAAAATGATAAGCTTCAAAAAAATTAGCAAAGAAAGAAACAACCTGGGGTGATGCTTGTTCAGACAGCATGTTGAATTTATTGTCCTCCAATTGTGAAGAGTTGACATCCATGAGGTAAGTTCTCAACTGATGATTTAGTATTCCTCTTGCATTTGAAATATGTAAAACAAAATTAGATTCATCAATGAAAAATTCAAGATAAAAATCATATTGAACATATTCATCGTTAACATCATGGAAATTTTCACCTATTTCCATATCTTCATGAGAGGCCAGTGATGAATCCGTAGTAATGTCCTCATGTGCATCAACTTGTTCACGAAGATGTTTATCAAAAGCCACCAAATTTTGATCATCAAGCACATTTTTACTTCCAACTATATAATCATATTCATCCATCATGACTGCAACATCACTGTTTTCAGCATCACTCAGATTTTCCTGCATATTATCATGAATAACATTAGCTAGCTCATCCTTTATACATACAATCTATGAATTTTCAATATTTAGCCCACCAACAGATAGAGAAAAAATAGAATTGGGTGAATAAGTAGACTCCCTAAATTCTTTTTTTGGCACTAGTTCAGGCTTGTAACTGTAACCCTCGGGAACATCAGCTTCTTCATTAGCTCCTTCAATTTGCTTCATGGTACGTTCATTGGCAATTTTTTTAGGCTCCTCAATTGAAAGTTCAACCTCCTCCAGGGTTGCCTCAGCTTTTACTACTATTCCTTTCTTAGATCCAATGCCAGTTGACCCTTCTACTGGGCATTCTCTGGTAGCTTGTTGAAATTCTTCTATTCGAAGCTCATTCTTCGTAGTTTGGTGTGCATCCTTTGTATGATCTGACAACCATAATTATTCTTCCACCTCTTCTACTGACTTTGTTAGAGTAAGGTTTTAACTTAATTATGTTAATTAAGTTACCTTTATTCCTCTCTTAAGATTTCACTTTAGTTTGCATATTGTGACATTTAATAATTATATTAATTATTAAATGTCTACCTATTAGGTTTACTTTTAAGTTTTGCATGATCTCCTTATTAGGATTGATCTCTTTGTATTATTACATTCAATCAATGCAATCTCTCTTGAAGCTTGGAGAGCACCCTTTCATTTTTGTCTCCATCTCTTCCTTTCTGTGACAAGTTATTTGCATGCAGGTGATCTTCAAGTTCTGTGAAGTTGGTTTTCTCAACTTCTTCATGGTATCAGAGCTCCAGACCTGTTGCTTCTTGTTCATGTTTTGAAGGATTTTGGAGCTTCAAGGGATTAGGGTTTGTCTCTTTTTGATCCAGGGCATACCTGTTTGATCAGAGTCTTTTGAGTCCAAATGGACCTCGCCATTGAATCTGCAACGATCCAAAACCCCAAAAATGATTGTTTATTCATCCATTTTGGACACAGTTGATCCAGAAGGCAAAAAACAAAATTGTTTGTACAGTCGTTGTCTGCACGTTGTTCGAGGTAAAAATTAAAAATTAAAAATTGATATATATTTTTTTCCCTGCAAATTAAAAAAATCGTTTTTAAAAAAAGTGAAAAAGCCCTTTTTTTGGGCATTGCGGGTTTTTAAGTTGTAGGGACGATACCCAAGGGTACCACCCCCTGCCATAATGGCAAGCGGTGGCCCCTTGGGCCCCGCCCCCTACAGCAATCAGTACCACATGGGTATCGCCCTGCCACCTTGGCAGGTGGCGGCCCCCATGCGGGCCCTTGCCTCTCTTTTTTTCTTAATTTTTTTTTAACAAAAAATTAACATTGTAATTTTTATTATTTTTTTTTTTTAATTATGTAATAAGCCCACCTATGCATGTACGGTGACGGCCATTTAGCCGTCAAATTTAGGCCCGTATTTTTTCTGCGACGGCCGTATGACCGTCAAATTTAATCCACCACTGTGTTTTTCCCCCTTTGGAGTTGTTTTCTTCCAGAGGCCATAACTTGGGCATATGATATCGTTTTTTGGCAAATGAGATATTGTCGGAAATCTGGTTTTGTCAAATTTCCAGTGGTTTGGGTCTCATCACTTCTTTTTTCTATTGGTGCATTCTACAGCCAGTTGAAGTCAAAGGAGTTGTTTTTAGTCCCAAGCTCGTAATTTTTGACCCGTTTCTCTGTTTTTCGCGATCTCAGCGACGTTGGAACTGTATTTCAGAGCTCTTCAGTTCATCCATGCAATTTTTCCAAATTTCACTCCAGGTACATTTTATTCAATTTTTTGTGTTTTCACACTCTGGTGAATTACCTGGACATATTAGCTCTTGGGAACTTCTCGTTTGCATGGGTTGCTTCGTTTTTGGCTTTCCTTCATGTATTTCTAGTTTTTTAGTCTTTTTTGGGCATTTTCAACATCGTTTGTAAACAAACTATTGTATGTAAACGCACTGAGATAAAGTGCCACACTATTGTACATGTATTTTGGGGATTTTGCACATAAGGTTGTGCCATATTTTTTACTCGCATTGTTTTATAAAGTGTCATGGGGGGGTTGTGTAGTGCCTTTTTTTTTTCCATCACACCTTTGTCTGATGAGTGTGCCTCTTGCATGTGTGCTTTGTTTTAAACACCACTTTTTCAGTTGCAAGTGTTTTCTTGTGCACTTTCAGATGTTGTTTCTTCTCCTTCATGCACTACAGGGTGTTACACAACATTTTAGTGGATCTGTCAACTTCTCCCAGTCAGCATTATGGGGGCATATTATATTGTTCATGCTAATGCTTCCTTGGTTTTGGCTTGGAAGGAATCTTTCATTCTCATTTGATCAGTGTTTTTCAAACTATTGGTACTTGTGCCATCTGTACCTTCGTTCCAGGTGTTTGCCTTTATTTTCCATCTGACTTGAGTAGTGTTGTTTGGGGCACTCATGCATATTGTTGTCTTCTTGATCATGATCATCCTATCTTAAGAGGATTTTCTTCAGCACCATAGCAGTCGTCTTTTGACAGTTGTTTGCAGCTTCTTCTGCTTCGGTGATGTTCTTCATGTCTTGTGCATCTCTTTTTGGAGTAGAGTTTTTCCCATGAGGTTTTCTCTATTTCTTCGCTTTACAGAGATTTGGTTGTATTTGGGTACCTGATCAGGCCTAGTTGTTGGGACCCTTGTTTGCTTTCCTGCATTGTAGTTACCTTTTCTTTCTTACACATGTTTGTAGTTGCACTCTTGCTCATCTTAAGGGGGGGTGTTAGAGTAAAGGTTTTAACTTAATTATGTTAATTAAGTTACCTTTATTCCTCTCTTAATATTTCACTTTAGTTTGCATATTGTGACATTTAATAATTATATTAATTATTAAATGTCTACCTATTAGGGTTACTTTTAGGTTTTGCATGATCTCCTTATTAGGATTGATCTCTTTGTATTATTACATTCAGTCAATGCAATCTCTCTTGAAGCTTGGAGAGCACCCTTGCCTTTTTGTCTCCATCTCTTCCTTTCTGTGACAGGTTATTTGCATGCAGGTGATCTTCAGGTTCTGTGAAGTTGGCTTTCTCAACTTCTTCAGACTTTACCGATGCTTCAGCACTGTCGGATTTATGAGTAGGTTTCTTAGGCATATCATGTAACATAAGGATTTCATCAACATCCAATCCTTTGAGTTTCTTGAATTCTTCCACCACATACTCTCCTATTTTCTTTGTATTCATGGTAGAACAGTTGTCCTTAGAGCTATCTACAAATTTATCCTTATTGTTTTCAGTGCTTTTTCCTTTATCAGCATCAAATTGTCCCCCATTTTCTAAATACTGAGTAGGCACATGATGGAATTCTTGAACCTCCTCAATCGTAAAGTCTTCCTCATCTAGAGGACCATTTCCATTCTCCTCATCACTTTCAAAAGATTGAACTATAGATTCTTCATTATATGCATACTTTGTTTCGTCACTTTTGTCTTGTTCTTCTTCTGGTCCATTCTCTTCACTCCTTGGAAATGGGGCATGATCCACCAACAAGACCGATATGTCATAAGGATTTGATGGCACTATCTCTTGTCCACTGAATTTTTTGTTGGTATGTTGGAATTTTTGTTGAAAAATAGATGCAGCAGTCTGAAATTCTTGACAATCCAATTTAGAGTGTTGATTGGTGTTATGAAGCCTACACCATTTGGATAGAGCTGCTTCTACTAGATATACACTAGTTGGGAGCTTTTCTTGATTGTTCGGCTACTTCAAAGATGTTAGGACTCCTTCATTGCCAGGCCTTATATCCCAAGTCCTATTTTGGCATGGTAGTTGCCTTCTATCAAATGTCAGCCCTGAGTGTTGATCTTTAAAATATTGTCCCCTATCGAGATTTTTCCCTTGATCTTGATCACAATTGGACTAAGTTCCCCTTTGTATGGCCTAAGGTTGATTGTTTTAGTTCCTTAGGTAGGTTACTTCAGTAGCCAACTTCTTTACTAGCTCTGTGAGTTCATCCAGCCTCTCCTTGTCTGCATTGTTTGATGGAGGAACAACACCAGTTGAATTCTACATATAAACAAAATGGAACCCATGGTTAAAGGATTGGTTAAATATCTCAGAGCTCTACAAGTAACTGGGTATATTAGCTTGTTGGTGAGAAAATGCAGGTTGATTCATTTTTGGATGGTAATTTGGCATGGGTGGGGCTTGATTCAAGGGCTGACTTGGGTGTGAAACCAAAGGTAATTGAGGGGCCAAACTCAACATAATTGTTTGATTAGCTAATGGAAAGGGTCCAGACAAGTGTTGTCTCAAATCTGTACTTACTTTAACAGCCACATCATAAGCTTCAAGTAGGCTGACAGGGGGTTTTCTCTCCATTTTACAAAGCTAGATGTTAAACTATCCAAAGCCTCATAATAAACTTCCCTGGCAGAGGCATCATCTACAGCATAAGGGGGTTGTAGCCTAGCATAAGCCCTATGGAACCTATTATTGAAAGCCCTTATTGGTTCATTCGCCTCCCTCTTGACTCTAGTAAACTGTAGAAGCAACTCATTGGCACTGATTGGGATCTCAAATCTCTGTAAAAATGCAGTCTCCAATTAAAGCCAAGTAGTGATAGACAAAGCAAGAATATGGTTATACCAATAAAATGCCTCATCCCCAATGGAATATGGGAAAATTCTGCATAAAACATCCTCATGATTAATTCCCCTATCCTTGAGGGTAGTTTTTAAAATCCTAATGTGTTCTTAAGCAGTCTTTTTGGGGTCATTAATGTGAAACTTAGAGCAGAAAAGCTCAGGATTCTTTGGCATAGCATTGTAGTTGTTGAAGCATAATGGAGATGGGTTGTTCACCAAGAAAGTCATTGGTGGAAGTCGGGGTGGTAAAGGTTGATTTATGACTGGTTGAAGTTGTTGAATGGGGATGGATTCACAATCAGATGAAGATGAACTGATGAGGGTGAGGATGGCGAAAATGATGAGGTAGATGATGATTCTCCCTTTCTTCTGGTCCTTCTTGACCTGGTAGGAGCTTGTAATTCTTGAAACTCTTCTTCTTCTGGTGTAGATCTAGTTCTTCTTTTGAATCTCTCAAGAGAAATGGCGAACAGAAATTGATCACACTTGCTTATTCAGCCCTCCTTCTAATGCCAATTTGTTGATGGTGTTTTTTGCACAGCAACAACTCGGACAGAATATGATAGCCTATCTCTCTTGAAAGGTAAATCTCTATCAGAAAAGAGATAACCCCAAGGTCTCTAATGTCAGGTCTTGACAAATGCAGTGAAACAACTCAGAGATAATGTGAAATTGTTGGTAATCAAAAAGGACCTTGCAAACAAATACTGGATCTTCAAACTTATTAGATTTTGCAATATGTTGATACTTAAATTCCTAAATCTAACCCAAATTCGAAGAAATAGCAAAAGAAAAGGGATGAGAGAGATTCTAAATTAACCACTAAGATCAATCACAACAATGATGAATGTTGCAAATGGATAGATCCCCAATAAAACCAATCTCTGTTTGATCAAAAACAAGCCTACAACTCCACATAAATGGTGCAATCTTCTAAAGAAACTGAATATTTTCAAACTATAAACATTCATCCACATACCCAATAAATGGCATAATGTAAACAAGTATCCATAGTTGAACTTAGCACAAAATAAGGCCTAGACTAACTTTACACAACAACTTACAATCAAAAAATTGCTAAAAGTATGGACCGGAGATCGATTAACATCATTAACATTTCACCATTATCATGAAAGAATTGAAAACTAACATCTAACATCTAACACTGAGAATCAAGAATAAGAAACCATAAGACTGTCAAAGTGTAACACAAGGTTTGCCAAATCAACAACCCAATTTGCATTAACTTCTCCAACATTTATATAATAATTTTCAGTCTCTCTCCTCTCCTATAGCTACTGTCTTGCAAAATCTAACTCCTAACTTAGCCAATTCTAGCTTTACAACCTCTAATCAGCTATTCTCTAACCCTTTACAAGTGAGAAGGCATTGGCCTTATATAGAAAATTACATTTTGAACCAATGGCCAGGATTTAATTCATCCAATGGTTGCAATTACCCTTCTAGAAGCATCCAACAGTTACATTAGGTTTTTGGCATCTAGATACATCATCATCCAATGGGAAAATTCAGTTACATCCTTGAGCAATCAGAAAATAATATTCTGCCAACTTGGCTTTGATAACAATCCTCATTGGAGAAAGCAAACAGCATCACATGTCACTCCACATTTGAAACATATCTTCCAGTTGTAGACAGTTTGGGCATGGATTCTTATGTAGGTGCATTTTAAATATTTGATTTGCAAGTAAAAGCATAGCTTGAAATCTTCCTTGCAGCGCAATCTGGGCACATATCCATATGCAATTGGGTTCATTTGAACAGTTAGGCACTGATTCATGTGTAAATCAACATTAAACTATTTTCCAAATTTTTCTCTTGGCACGAATCCATGTGCAAGTCCTTTTTTTGTCTTATTTAATTCTGAAAAATAGATATCATCATTAGTAGCTCACATGTTAAAAATCCAATCCAAATTAAATTTAAATACTAGCCTTTCAAGAAAACTTTCCATTTTCGGAAAAAAAATATTTTCAAATTTTTTTCTCCATCTCAAGAATTTAATTTTTGGGAACATTTTAAAATTTCAAGAAAAAAATTCTTTTGGAAAATTTCCATTTTTGGAAAAAAAAAATGCATTTCGAGAAAAAAATTCGAGATTTTGAGGGTGACATGGAAATTTTCGAAAAAAAAAAATTTGGGGATTTCCGGAGAACATGAAATTCCGCGAAGAGCCAAAATCCTCGAAGCATAATACAAAGCAGTCCTCATCGGGTATCCAAGGCATGGATGGAAATCGGGGAATTTCGCCCAGGGAGGAAAATCTTGAAATTCCAAGCAAGGTTAAAATCCCCTAAACCTCATAACTTTTTTTCTAGAAGGAATTTTCAAAAACTTCAAAAAGCAACCCCACCTAATTTTTCATCCTCTATCCATGGGTGCAAAAAAAAAAAAAATCATATGATGCCGAAAATTTCTATTTTTGGTAAATTTCGGGTTTTTGAGGGGGACCTGGAAATTTCCAAAAACGGAAATTCGAGGATTTCCATCAGGGACAAAAATACTCGGATTTCCAAGCAGGGTCAAAATCCCCTAAACCTCATAACTTTTTTTCTAGAAGGAATTTTTGAAAAGTTCAAAAAGCAACTTGGCCTAATGTTTTGCCCTCTATCGATTGGTGCAAAAATATTTACACATAACATTGAAAATTCACCTCAAAAATCCTCATTTTTAAAATCCAAAGCAAGTGAAGAGCCCCCAGAGCCACATAATATTTCCTTTATCAAACCAAGTCTGGAATTAATCCCAAAATAACCCCTCAAGAATAGAAAAACTGAAAATTTGACCAAGCCAAGATGCAGAGATGTAGAAGAAAAAAAGAGGGTCCCTACCTCCGATGGGGTGTTTGTGCGAAAACTGCACAATAGATAGTAGCATTGGTAAGTGAGAATTACTTTTGGCCACATATTCATAAGGATGTTAGGAAATTTGTGCAGAGTTGCAGAGTTTGTCAAGCTGCAAAAGGGAGTAGTCAAAATGTTGGATTGTATAAGCCTTTGATAGTTCTAGAGAGACCTTGGGAGGATATTAGCATGGATTTCATACTTGGTTTGCCAAAGACGCAGAGAGGTAATGATTCTATATTTGTGGTGGTGGGTATATTTTCTAAAATGCAACATTTCATACCTTGTAAGAAGACAACAGATGTAGTACATGTAGCAGACTTGTTTTTCAAGGAAGTAATCAGATTGCATGGATTACCTAGGAGTATTGTTTTAGACAGAGATACAAAGTTTGTTTGTTACTTTTGGAGGACACTCTGGAAGAATTTAAAGATAGATTTAAAGTTTAGTTCTACTTTTCACCCACAGACTGATGGACAGATAGAGGTAGTAAACAGGAGTTTGGGAAATTTGTTGAGATGTTTGGTTGGGGAGAAGACCGGAAGTTGGGATTTAGTCCTTGCACAAGCAGAGTTTGCTTACAATAATTCAGTGAACAAGAGTACCAGAAAGACACCTTTTGAGATTATTACTGTAGTTCATCCTATAGGTATATCAGAGTTGCGAGACATCAATAAGGAAGATAAAAGGAGTGTAGAAGAAGAGGAATTTGCAGAACATATGAAGAAAGTGCATACTCAAGTAAAGAAGCAATTGGAAGATATGAACTGGAAGTCTAAGGAGCAAGCAGATGAAAAGAGGAGACACAAGGAGTTCAAAGTTGGAGATGAAGTGATGGTGTATTTGAGGAAGGAAATATTTCCAGTTGGCACATACAATAAGCTCAAAAATGAGGAAATTTGGACCCTGTAATATTTTGAAGAAATTTGATTCAGGAAATGCATATGAAGTAGAGTTATCGGATGGCATGGATATATCACCTATATTCAACATTGTAGACCTACATAAATACCATGAAGCAAAATTCAGTGAAGATAGTAAAGAAAATTGGAGAAATAGTTTCCTAAACAACAATCAGACAAGATAGAAGAGATTTTGGATATCAGAGATGGGAGGAAAATGCGTGGAAGACAGTACAAAGAATATCTTGTAAAGTGGAAAGGTAGACTAGTGGAGGATTCTTCTTGGATTTCTCAGGCTGAGGTAGACCATATTGGTTTTCCTTTAGCCCCGAAAAAGTGAGGGACTCACTTTTCAAATAACCCTGGATTTTTGATGCAAGAGCATCCTTGGTTCTTTGCAATCCTACATCAACCAAAAATATTTTCATTTCAATTTTGTTCTTGTTCAATTCTTGTTCAATTCAAGTTGGCAGATTCAATAGTTCATCATATTTTCTCACCAGACCCTACAGATCTATGTTTTCATCATGGAAATTTTCATTTTCCTTATTCCAATATTTCAGCATGATTGGATCTTTTTTTTGGCAATTTATCGCTTTCGGATTAAGTGACAGTTTCTAGAATAGAGCACCGAAGCAGTTTCGAGCCTAATGGCTAATTTGATCTCTTGTGGATCCTTCTCGTAACTTGCGGATCCCCGTGTTGTGTTTCGAATTGTTCCATGGAGTGGCCCCAACCTTAATTTAGGTCCACAATTCATCATATGCACCTGTGGAGGAGAAATTCAAATTGAAGGCCGACCTATTTCATGCACATTATGTTTCCTTCATCAGAGATTGTAATGATCTTTGGCTGACGCAGATGATTATAGATCTTGGGTGTGATATAAATCATTGTAATATCTATCATTAGGATAGCAAGTAGAATGAAGATTAGATTTGATATCTAAGCTTTCATCTCGCAATAAGGAGCATATAGGAAAACTATGTTTCAAGCATGTCGTATCAGGCCTGTGAGCCCAATCTATGAACCCAGATGTTGTTGGTCGATTGTAACTAAAATTTTTGATATTAAGAATATTTGAATCTGCATTTTCCTCCATATTTTGAGTGGCTTCTATTGTGTAACTCTTTCTGCATAGTCCAGACTATTCTCTTTGTGGACCCTCCTAATGTATCTACACCAATAAGCCAAAACATCATAGAAGAGAAAAGTAGGCTTTGGTACAAGAAAAAGTAGAAGAACTTTAGACTAAACAATGGATCAAAAGCCTCATGGCAGATGATCTAGAGGACACAGAGGCCATTAGGAAGGAAACAAAGGACACTACCTGGAAGCTACATGAAGAAATTACAAGGTAGAAAGAGCAAGTTGAGGGGTCGACTCTGAAAAATACTACCCCCAAAGAAACTGAGACCAACCTAGGAGATAACACGAAGAGACAAGAAGAAAAGGTAGAGGGATTCAAAGGAGAAGGAGAGGGGAACAAGGAAGATGCTGGAAAAGTATCTACACCCTTCAATACCATCTCCATGATCAAAAAATTCCTAGCTCGGCAATAATAAATTCAACTGGCATCACCCCCACATCTACTACAAGTGTCATTGGTGGGGTCAGAGGTGAACTTATCTAATTTATGTCACCCCTATAAAAAATATAGTTAGGGGAAATTTTCCATGTAATCTCTCAAGAGGAATTATTGAATGAGCACATCCAATAGGTCAAGCAATTGGAATCTATGTGGTGCTTACCTTGTAGAATGTTATTCCCCATATTTTGTGTAGGATACCTCACTTCTACTACCATAACAACTGAAGTAGCTAGTGGATAGTCTACAAGCACATTTTACCTCTTCCTAGGCCAACATCACTAAAAATTCCCAAGAGTAGCTAATTAAGAAGAATACAAAATAGTTCACCAAGCGATATACAACCACACAATCTCACCTTGAACAATAAATGAAACAAACTAAGAACAATATTCAAGAGGCTGGAATGATCTACAAATTTTAGCTATATTGGTTGAACACAACAAATAACGTCCACAATCAAATGATATAAATTGAAGATCAAATAGTACAAGTAGCATATAATCCACTGTAGGATCCAACTGGAGCAACAAGGGATAAAGTAGAGGATTTGCACATTCAGCTTTAGCAATTCCATAATTAAAGGGAGCTATTAAAAGAGAAAATACAACAAGTGAGGGAATCTAACAGTGATGATTTGAGATTCCTCAAACTCATTTTGAAGGAAGCAAAGCAAATAACTACCAAAATTTCAATTACAACTACTCTCCAAGAGGTAGAGCGTACATTGGCACACATACAAGGGCAAATAGGTACACTCTTGTAGGTACTAGCACACTATATGTCTACATTGGCTATATTGAAGGTACAATACTAGCATCTCCTTCCCAATTGAGCATCATTTCTTAAGGACAAGACATAATTTTAAAAGGGGTGATGATGTTGGAAAGTTAAGAGCGATAGCGGAAGATACCATAGGTTATCAGAAGAGGCCCATGGTACCGAGAAAGGTACTAGCTATAGATAAGCTCCATGTCCCTTCAAGGGAATACATGTATATATGTGATGTAAATCATATGGGAAGGGGGATAAGGAAGAATAAGATAGAATTGTAGAGAATTATATACTGGAGCAAAGACTAAGACCTTCCTTTTTTACATGTTATGATATAATACAAGGAGTTATAAGCATTACTTATGTATGTCATAAATATATGAATATTTTCTTTGTTGTTATGATGTTATATGATCCATATGCCTTATAGATTAGTATTGCACATGCTTTTTTCTCTTATTGCATCCTCTGGGGTATAAACAAACTACACAAGGAGTGTTGGGGTAAAACTCTTCAGACTATATTTTCCCCATTTATCTTGCCAATAGTGTTCTTTGGATTGGTGCATTTTTACCTTGGCTTTTTCATCTTCTTCCATAGGTTACATGTTTGATGATGATAATATTTATTCTTGATATGGTGTAAATCTTGGATGTTGTTGCAGTATCTTGAAGGAACATGAGATCATGTTGGAGATTCATATGGTTTCATGTATGGTTATGATGATGTATTTCATTGATTGACTCTTATGCAATGTATACATCAAGTGGGATAATGTTAGGAATAGGTGTTGTATGCCTTTCATAACAATGGATTAGTTTAATTATTTAATATAAATATTTTTTTGTCATGCATCTAAGTGATGTTCTTAGCCACATTAAATATTTATTTCGGGCCACTACTAAAGTTATATTTAATATTGGAAAACTTAGTACCAAAAATTAAATGTGGGGTCAATGGTTTTGTGTACTCGTGATTTTGGGTCGCATGGATTTACCTGACCATTTGGTTGTATTTTTGTGATCTTGAGTCTATAAAAGCAATTACATGTTTAGTGGATGAGGTTGGTTGTTGGCGGTTTTGGCTTGGTTTTCATTGTATTGAGTCTTCTTTTGAGGAGTGCATATGTGAAGCATGGCATGGAATGTGTTGATACATTCTTGGACACATGGATGATGCATTGGAAAGGATTTATATTTCAAGAGTATTTATGGAGACTTTGTAAGTTTATTGTAATGTTATATTAATGAATAATACATTAATCATGGATGCTTTTGGAGGCTAGTCTTTTCTCTCTATGAGGGTTTTCCCAAGGTATATATTTTATTATCTTATGATATTTATTTGATATTTTAAAATGGTTATTATGTATACTTTCATGTATGATTTCTCTCATGTGATTATATAGGAAATAGGTTGATCATCCTATATGATTTTCCTAACAAGAAAAATAAATTAAACCATTAAATTAAAATCACATCATTATGGGTAATGCACATGGATAGAATCTATAATCACCTCTTATTCAAATCCAATTTAACATAAGGTCACATTTAACACATTACGTACTTGATTTAAGTGTCATAGGGAACAAAAAATAATCAAGTTTCAATGCAATATCTCTAAATAATCATCATTCTAGAATAACTCAAACTTGCATATTTAGGTGAGAAAATAACCTTATACTACATTTAATCAATGTAAACATCAAGCATATCTATTCAATGTCTAATACTCAAAGCACAACATAACCTCCCAATGAGGTACATCATTATATAACATGTAAATTAGTGTATCCCAAATCATACAATCGTGATAGAATCTATTCATAATATGAATAAATATAGGAAATAGCCATATATATAAACAAAATGAAGCCAAGTAACCTATTCAACATCCAATTTGATTTTTAAGATTACCATTCATATAAATTTAAGTTATTTGGGTATGTGTAGGATCATGATGGGCCAAAAAGTGGTGATATGTAAGCCATATGATGGCCCATGTGGCTGACGACTTTTTTTTTACCCAAAATTGATGAAACGAAAAGGGTTTTTAGAGGAGATTCTCAGCTTTCCACCAATATAAATTATTCTTTATTTTGAATTTAATAAATAATTATTATTTATTTTCTATTAGAATTACGAATAAAGTCCCGATAGATAGGCTAATTGAAAAACATCTATAACTTTCAAATGGTATCACATTTTTTGAATCTGAAACATGCATCACATTCTATGCTTTGCATAATATAGGATTAGAAAAAAAAAATGAATTTCATGAATTTTTTACCAAGTTAAGGTGATTAGACAGACGAGATTTTATATTTTCTAAAAGTTGTAGTAAAAAAATCATAATTAATTATTTACTTGGAAAAAAAATATTAAAAAATATGCTTCACATCGGGACATGAGTCCTCTACTTATATATAAAATATTATCATTTTATTGTGGTTAGGGTGGTCAGACAGACACCTACTTCTTATTTTTACCCTGAAATTTAAATACTGTTGCTTTGAAATTTCAAATTTTCACCAAATAGATTTTTTTTTTTTAAATAAAGGTCTAGTATTTTAGAAACTACATTCAATTTTCTACATATTCTATTTTTACATTTTTTTGAAATAATATAGATAACTTATTCAAATTTTTACGTTAAGTTGTCTAACTCTGATTTTCTGTCTTTTTATTGCCACTTAAGGGCCTGTTTTTTCCATGATGATCCGGCACATACCCATTTATTTGTACTATATTTATTATTTATTTACTAATTGCATACATGTGGAATTGACACCATTGTGTAATCAAGAGCTAGAGGGTTGCTAGATGTATGATCAACACTTTAACTCTAAAATTTTATTACAATCAATCTAGTATTTAGTTAATCATACATTTCAAAATAAAATTATAATAAATTAATTTGAACTTGTTCAAATATACCTATCTATCAATTCTAAATTTTTCATCCACTGGCTATCTTTTTAAGAAAATATAATCCATTATAGGCATGTCATGTCATTGGCCATGTGCATATCAATCATCCTTAAACCTATAATGACAAAGAGACCCACAATTTCTACATAAGTGAGGTGAGCATCGAGACTTAGGCAACTCGCCCACATCACCTTGTGCTAGAGTCCTAGAGTGTTGTAAAAGGGTCTTGGTGAATGAGCTAATGGAATTTAGTTTATTGACCTCAACAAACTTCTTCATAATGGAAGGGATTGTGACATACTCAATATTTTTCGTAGCAAGGGGTATTTGTGTTTATTTTTTGGCACATTGTGCCCCCACCTCTACCCTAGAATTCATGCACATTGATGTACAATGGGACCTCATTATTATTGCATGGAGGATTTTCAAAACCATCCACCACCTATCCCAAAAATTATTCTTTATCCATTAATGTTGGAACCAATGGATAGGGAACCTCTTGCAAGCAATGTGAAATGGTGCATTTTCTTGTGTGTCAATGAACAATGCACAAAAGTTAGATTTTAATATTTTTTTATTTTATGTATTCATGGGATAATTTGTTGTATAGTCTTCATTTTTTCCCTCTTTCTTAACAAAGTGTTAATTTGTCCACTCATAGAATCTATGTGAGAGATGATAGATACTATTGAAGTGATGAGGGTGGACTAATGGGAGGTTATTCTTGATGAACCTCTCAACTTTTCCATTATAATCTCAAGTTATTTCTTGTTATTTTCTATTTGTTCTAATATTTTTTATTGTGTCCCATGAGGATGTTGTGGTATTATTGGAGGTTTTTGTTGTTGTTGTTGTTCACTAGGGTTTTTATTAATTGGTGAATGAGGGTTTTCATCAACTAGTGGGGGATTCTAAATTCCTATAAATTAAACAAAATTCACTCAAAATATTTTCTTTAAAGTTATTGAATCATTTTTTAAAGTGAAAAATAAATAAAAAATTACATCCTTGACCTCAAGGAAATTGTGGCAACATTTTGGTGATGAAACCAATAGCAAATTTGTAGTGATATGGTGATTTCAAAATGCAAGGTCACTCCCCCAAAGTTATAGTATGTTATTTTTTAGGTGGGAGGTTGAGTTTAAATGATCATGGCCTCTTGTTTTTTATTTATATGTTAAGAAAAACATGAGTGTGTTATGTCTTATATGGGGCCAAAAAGTGGTTTGGTCACTTTTTGGTACCTCGTATTTTTGAATTTAATCTTATCCTTTTAAATTTTGTATTTTTTATTAAAAATAATGGATCCAACTCATATTTCTCCACTCACCCCATAAAACTATTATGGTTGGAAAAGATAAATTGAGATAAGTATGAAGAAATAAGGTTGTATTGAATGACCATGGGTACAAAACTTGAACTAACAACAACTACGAAAAAGAGAAAGTGGTGAAATAGATGTGATGACACCTATGGAACAATATGAATGTCAATGTCTTTGAATTCTCCTTTTACACATTGAGTCTTACACTACACTAAATTAAATTTAGACTTGAACCAAATAAAAATGGGTCGGAGGCCCTCTCTAGGACTTCTAGGGTTTTAGACCTAAAAGGAAAGAGCTCCACCTTTTTTTTTCTTCTAAGGCACGGTTCACTCAATAACAACCCTTGAGATTTCAATACAAAGGAGATTGAAATCTGGAAAAGGAAATGTTCTAGGGGAATTGAATGATGAGAAATGAGGGGTTTACCACCAAGTGTAAACTTGGAAAATAAAATGTTTGAAAACACAATGTGATATGCAAGATGACACTAGAAATGCAAGTAAAATACAACAGAAAACTATCAAACTTGAAATGTTCACCTAGGAAATTGAAGAAGGTGGAATGGAGATCCATAATCTTGAAAAATCCACTATTAAAGCCAATTGGGACTCATACACCAAGCTGGGCGAATCTGTCCAGTTTCGGGTAAACTATGTCAGAACAGGTTTCAGACAAATGGGTACTTAGATCTGCAAAAATACATGACAGATAGGTACAATGGGACTCATTCTCCAATAGTGGTGAATCAGTCCACTTCTGGATTTCTAGAAATTCAAAGTTGGATCTTGTAGCTTTTAGTCTTCTTTTTGGTTCTTGATTCAAATCCGAGTCCAAAACGGCAAGATTCAGCCTATAGGTCTTCTCCAAGCTCCTCCAAGGCTTGTTCACTACTTTGAAAACTTTGAATTTATTTGAAAAATTGATGAAAAAATTTCCAATCTTGATCCTTGATAAATCTACAACCTAGACCTGCAAATCACATGCAAAGAAAAGGAAAAATGGTTGTGGGGTTAGAGAATAGGGGTTTGTCTTGGTCAAGCCCCTTGTTGGTAATTAAACATTGAAATGAAATAAAATTTAAAGGAGAATGATGAATGAACAAAATATGATGTTGCAACTCACCAAATCTTAGCAATAAAGTGTTGCAATTATTCTTGAAATGGTTGCAATGGATGTGGTACTTGATTCTTGCTTGAAGGAGATAGATCTTGAATGCAATGCTTGCTTGGATCATGAACTCTACATCACAATTGTGAGAACAATGAAGAACATGAATAATGTGATCTTTTACATGATTATTGATGCTTGAAGAATTCTCTTGAATGCTTGATAATCTGCCCTTGAAATCCTTGAATGCTCTTGTGAACATAATTTTCTATAAGGATCACTTGATTGCTTGCTAGAATGTTGATATTGATTAGGATGAAAACAAGTGAAATAGCCTTGTATTTATACTCAATTATGCAAGAATTCCTGAAATTACATCACTACAAGCCAACATTGGATCTTGGAGAATAAAATTCTTCCAAATATTCAAATTAAATTTGATTTTGAGTAAAAGGGGACTCATTCACCACCTTGAGCGAATGGGTCCCACCTAAGGGGACTCATTCGCCTAGAATGGAAAATGAGTCCCACCTTAGGAATTTGAGGTGGGTTTTCATGATTTTGATGTTTTAAATGCCTTTTGTCAGGATTATCCTCAAAAATACACCAAAATAAGGCTTGTGGATGTAAAAAGGGGCCAAT
The DNA here is from genome assembly GCA_007115665.2 of Sequoiadendron giganteum. NCBI lineage: Eukaryota > Viridiplantae > Streptophyta > Pinopsida > Cupressales > Cupressaceae > Sequoiadendron > Sequoiadendron giganteum. The sequence goes on from CM021105.1 coordinate 573,968,356, forward strand.
TAAAGCATAAGAGAGCCCAATTATTAATGAAAAGCCTAGAGGAATGTGAAATTTTGTTACAACACTTTACAACACACCAAATAACGCAAGGTTAAAATAAATTATGATTGAAAGTATGTTTGTTATGCTTAGAAATCCTAGAAAATTGTGAAAGTGTGTTACAACACTTTTCAACACCTTTACAAGGTATCATTAAAATAAATTAGGTCACAAGGGCCCAAGACCTAATTTGAATGTGTTATCCACATTACAACACTAAATCAAGGCCACACTAAGCCAAAATCCGCAAGGAGCTAAACGAGTGCTAAAAATTCTAAGGACCCTTTTTTTGACATTACATTTAGCCCCACTTTAGTGAGAGGATAAACTTGCTTCAAACTCACACTAAAGTAGAAAAACACGCATCAAGAGGGGTTCCACTGTAACAATGCTAGAAAAATGAGATGAAAATGATCAAGAGGCATGATCAAGCCCCCAAGATCAAGATCTCATTGCAAACCAACAAAAGCACAAAGGAACACACATGACAATGACAAGGCCAATCATACACTCCCAAATATGCAAAAGAAATAAAAAAGAAATCCAAAACAAGCTTCGATTTTTTTTCCATCATGATGTGGATCAGATCTAGGTTGTTTTTCTAAACAAATGTATACTCACTCTAAGGCGATGGAACTCATGGTTTTCCACTGGGTGAGAATTCTTAAAAGGTGATAAATATACACTCGTGGCTAGTATGTACTCACACACACATGAAAGTGGCTATGGGTAAATGCATGCCTTGGATTGGGCTTCCCACTCAACCATACCAAATTTATACCACTTGATAACTTTAATAAGGTGCCACACAAAATGACTTTATTTTTGAGCTTCATGAGACAAGAAAAACTTCGTATGTTTGGATCCATGAACAAACAGGATGGCTCCATAGGCATGCAAGTTGTGTTATGCAAGGTAGGAATATAAACAAATGAAAAATGCAGAAATAATAAATGTTCAAAGGATTCTTTCTTAGTTCATGTGAGGTCTTTAACTTAGGGAACATTGTGCCTAATGTCTCCAAGAGAGGACCAATCAAAGAATAGAAGATTCACAACTTAGGGGATGCAATGTGTCACATAAAACCACTAAGAGAAATGTAATATACTAAGAGAGATCACGCTCATGAAGTAAATCACACCCAATATCATCCACAAAGAGAAAAATGCATCGTATGAAGTAAGAAGGTTGCACTAAGAACCATGAAAAGGAAAAATGCAAAAGAATAATGCCAATGTATGCCCCCACTTTAAAGAAATTGCTAAAAACCATACTATGAGCAATTACTTTAAAGTATCAAATGAAAATTAAAACAAGAAGAAATATATGAGAGCCAACTTGGAAATCCTATGCCAAGTCATATGTTTTCGAGTAAGGCTACGCCATGTGAGAGAAAAAAGAAAAGAAAAAAGAGGGGTTGCCCCCAAAAAGAAAACACCAAATACATAAGGGATCTATGAATTTGGGGTGAGTATGTTTGTTGCTGCAATGTTTTTAAGGAGCTCAGAACTGTCGTCATCCCCCAAATACACATAGAACTAGAAGAATAACAAAATGAGAGAGAAAATAAAGAAAAACCTCTTGGGTCAACATGGAAGAGACATAGGGTGTTTGAACGCCTTGCATCACACCCACAAAGTAAAACACAAGAGAAGATAAAGATGAAATGAAAAGGAAAAAGAAAATGAAATCCTTTTGGGTCAACATGAAGGAGACATGAATGTCTCAATGCCTTGTGTCATCCCCAAGAGGAAAACATAAGAAAGAGATAAAGATGAAAATGAAAAATATGCATGACATAGAGAAGAATGAAGATACAAATAGAGGAATGTCACGGGGGATCACATTATACACATGCAATCATACAAAATAATAGTAAGGCAAATGTGAGTCAACCTACGAGCAATTCATCCACCTCCCAATCTCAATCTGTATAAGTGGAAGGGGAACAACGAACCCAAGGGACAAGGACAAATTCATTACTAGGACAAGGCTATCAACTTTGTGCCCCCACTGAGTGCAAGACAAGAATGAGCCGAGGTATGTGATGGGAAGAGGTCATGTAACAGTGAGAAGAGGATGTTCTACAATTGTTACATGACAAGGAGGGAGAAAGGGATCTCACTTTAAGGGATTATTTCTAAAATATCAAAGTTTTGAAGGATCCTTATGATAGTTCGACACTCATTGGTTAGATTCTCAATAATCCTATGATATGCACAATAATTTGTGCTATCTTTAGGGAATCTTCTTCTCATTCGAGGTGGAATTTTAAGCCAACCTATGTCTATAAGATGTTTCAGTGGTCATTCAACTTTTTTTGGAGTTTTGTTGTAAATTTCACCAACTTCTCTAGTTAAAGGTTGAGGAGGAGGACCTGAGGAGATCCTCTCATCCTTGTTACTATTAGGAATTATTGGGTGTTCTTTAGGAAGAAGAACATTCATATCGGGATGATAATCTAAGATAACTATACCATTGCTACAAAGTCTTAGATATTCTTTAGGAACATATGTGTTGCGATGGGGATCTTGGTATCCTATTCCCTTTATATTTTCCTTAGTTGGTATTTGTTCTAGGAGTTGATGAATTTTGTGTTCACTTCTTGTATCACACCATTTTTTGCTCAAGATTTTGAAGCCTTTTCCATATGTTTCTTGAATATTGATGGGAGTGTTTGTGACCTTGTTTTCATAAAAGGGTTGAGTGTTTACTTGCTTAGAGGAACCAGGTTCACCTGTTGTGGGGAACATAGGTTCAACTTTTTTTTAGGATGCATAACCAAACATCTCAAGAGGTGGTATGGTAGGGGTTTTTGGTTCATTCATGGATGGATAAAAGGATGTGTTTGCCTCAAGGTTGTTAAGACAATCGTTTAAGAACCTATTCATGTTGTCATCATCTTCTCCAATGATGTCAACATCACAAGGAGGACATTCATTAGGAGTTCAGTGAGCATGAGTGAGTTCAATGTCATTAGGGTCATTTCCAAAGGCACAACTTGATACATGTACTAAGGATTTTAAGGAAATCCAAATTTTTCCAAAGCACATATCCATGATGCAAATTTCAGATTCTAAATTATGCAACAATGTTGTGAATGAAATTTTAATCTATGCACAAGATGAATGAATGTAAGCTAAATTGAATGAATTGAATGAAATAGAAAGTTTGCAAACCAAAATAGAAGGGTAACAGCAACAAACAAGAACTCAAAAAATGAACTATAAATGTAAGAAAATGCAATGCAAAATAAGCAAAGGGATTGATTCACCCAAGGTGGTAAATGAGTCCAAGTACTGATTTTTTTGAAAATTTTCAAAAAAATTGAATTGAATTTTATGATTTATTCTTTCTGATGCAAATGCAAAATTTTACTGATTTTCAATGAAATTAAGTACAATAATGTAACCTAAATGAAATTTTCAGTAATGTAAAGATTGAAACCCTAGAATGCAAAATAACCAATGCAAAACTTAATGCAATGTTAATGCAAACTAAATCTAGGATGTAAATGCACTCCAAATTAGAATTATGATTTCCTAAATGCAGTTTCACCAAAATGAACCAAAGAAAAATGGGGTGGATGCTCTCTCTAGGACTTCTAGGGTTTTAGACCTAAAAGGAAAGAGGTCCACCTTTTTTTTCTTCTAAGGCATGGTTCACTCAAGAACAACCCTTGAGATTTCAATGCAAAGGAGATTGAAATCTGGAAAATGGAATGTTCTAGGGGAATTGAATTATGAGAAATGAGGGGTTCACCACCAAGTGTAAACTTGGAAAAGGAAATGTTTGAAAATTCAATGTGATATGCAAGATGACCTAGAAATACAAGTAAAATACAACAAAAAACTATCAAACTGGAAATGTGCACTTGGGAAACTGAAGAAGGTAGAATGGATATCTAGAATCTTAAAAAATCCACTATTAAATCCAGCTGGGACTCATACACCAAGCTAGGTGAATCAGTCCAATTTCGGGTAAACTGTGTTGGAACAGGTTTCAAACAAATGGGTACTCAGTTCTGCAAAAAACCTTGAAAGATGGGTACAATGGGACTCATTCACCAATAGTGGCGAATTAGACCAATTCTGGATTTCTAGAAATTCAAAGTTAGATCTTGTAGATCCCAGACTACTTTTTTGTTCCTAATTCAGATTCAAGTCTGAAACGGCAAGATTCAGCTTGTAGGTCTTCTCCAAGCTCCTCCAAGGCTTTTTCACTACTTTGACAACTTTGAATTGCTTTGATAACTTGATGAAAACTTTTCAAATCTTTCTCCTTGATAAATCTATAACATAGACCTGCAAATCACATGCAAAGAGAGGAGAAAATGGTTGTGGGGTTAGAGAATAGGATTTTTCTTATATCTCCATTTTTCTTTCTAATAGGAACAAGTTTTGACACCCATGTTGAGTGCCTCACAGGTTTGATGATACCTCCATCTCTAAGCTTGGTCAATTCTTCCTGCATTTTTGGTTCCAAAGTGGGGTTAATGGGCCTTTGTTTCTATCTAAATGGCTTTGCATCTGCTTTCAATGGAATTTCATGCTGAAATAAATCCTCCCTATATGCCTTGAGGTCCTCATAAGACCATGCAAACACATGTTTATATTTTCTTAACAATGAGATCAGCATCCTTCGGACAGTAGGGCTTGTCTTCTTCCCAATATATACCTTCCTTGGTGCCAATTCAGTCCCTAAGTTAATTTCTTCAATATCTTCCCTTTTGACTGGTGTCTGTTTCATAAGGGATCGATCACTTCCATCGTATACTCTTTCCAATGCTACTAGTCCCTTGGGAAGTTTATTAGTCTTAAGTTGCAAGACCTTCTTTCCAAATATTGTCTGTTCTCCATTTATTTCCTCCACAAAGGCATTGAAATCAATTTCCTAAGCCTCATACTGGTCTAGACATTGAAGGAATTTCAAGAGGTCAGTGTCATCATTAAAAACCTGCCAACTATATACATTGTTAGGTACTGCAGGTCTTGTTTTGAATTCCACTTGGGACACTCCTGCCAACGTGATATCATCATGTTTTAGTGCTACATTTGCCAAGAAATTTGCCATTATATTTTTTGATCTGTCCACCCAATCAATGGAGAAAGCATCAAATAGTTCAATTGTATCCCATATTGCATTTTTGTACTGCTTCAGTCTTTTATTTTTTGCTACATATTTTGATCTGATCTGAGATACAACCAGTTTCGAATCTCCAAAAATTGTTAAGATTTTGTTCTTGTGTTTAACAGCTAAATTCAATCCAGTCAACAAAGCTTCATATTTCGCTATATTGTTTGTACATTCAAATGCTAACAAAAATGAATATTTGTAAGTTGAACCATTAGGTGATATAAAAACTATCCCAGCTCCATTTCCCTCTTGGTTGCAGGCTCCATCGAAGTACATTTTCCATATTCCTTGTTGATTTTCAGAAATATTTTGATCAAATGGATCTTTTCTTACCAATTTAGGTTGAGATAGTTCCACTCTAAAGCTCCCCAAATCAACATCACAGAAATAATTAAGTGGCTCTTGAGGAGCATATTCAACAATTTGATTCATTCTAGGTTCCCTATATAATTTTACCTCTTCTCCATTCACTGGTATGGTGGCATATGATAAGTCAAATTGTGCATTGCCTCCTACTGCTGCAGTCCACTATCTCAATAGAAGCATTCCAAACTGGGGAGGTGTGTCAGTTATAGTTATGTCAATAGTGTAAGTAGCTTGTGGGTAAGTTGCTAATCTTACTTCCACATTCTTCATGATTCCCACAACCAGGATAGGTCTGCTATCCATGGCGTAGCATTTACCTCCTTCCACATCTATCCACAAATCAAGTTGCTTCATCACTCCTACCGGCATGATATTTATGGAGGCACCTGAGTCTATCATGCAATTTCTTACTAGTTTTCCGCTTATGAGTAAAGTGGTGAAGAATGGGTCAATCTGCAGTGTGTTCATTAGGCAGGCCTCTGGGTTTTTTAGCTCCTTTCTTTTATTATTTATTTCAAAGACCTCTTCGTTTTCAAGGTTTATATTTTGGTTTCCATTAGAAATTAATTGTATGGTGCTTTCCCTATATTCCTTGATTTTCATCATTTCAATTAATGGGACAGACATTTTCAATTGAGATAAAGCTTGTACAAAATCAAAGGATGTACCTTCAATTCTGATTGCCTTTTTAGGTTCAATGCATTCTCCTTTGTTCTCTTCTTTTTCCTTCTTGGAAGTTTGATCTGGCTTTTGCTTCTCAATGGGAAATTTTTTACTTTCCTCATTAGGAGATCCCTTTTGTTCTCTTTTGTCAGGTTTTTTATCACCAGTCCCTTTTGATATCTCATTTGATGCTTTTTTATTTTTTATAAATATCCCCCTTGGGACACCCTCATCTTTATTCACCATTCTGTTTCTCAAATGATATTTGTTTTTGGCTTCCTCCACTGCTGCAATTGTCAATCTTTTAATCTCTTCTTCACTTGGTCTTCTTATATTACATCTATTAGTCTGACTTGATGCAACAGGGGGATCTTGCTCATTATCATTTTCTTCATGATCAGAAAAAACATGTTGCTCTGCCATGTGAATATTGTATTTTTGGTGATCAACATTATACTCATATCCTTCCTCCTCTGAAGATGCATATTCCTGCTCCAAAGAGTCAAGAGTCTGGGAAGTTAAGTAAACATTTTGGTCTTCACCACCATCATTTTCCAGTGTGTCTTCTTTCGGTATTGACTGAGTTGTTACACAATGTTTTGGGGAATGTGGTGCATAACAGACTGAGCACCATGGACTCTTATCTACCATATATGCTCCCTTTCTTTTTAGAGGATCCGGTGTTTCCTTATTTCTTGGCCTATCACCTACCAGCTTCCCATCCTTCCAATTGGTATTATAAGGCATGTCATGTAGCCTTGGTCTCTCATTCCTATATGTGTTTTCTTGTCTATTTGGGGGAACATATTGGGGAACCCTAGGGTTTTCCCTCTTAGAAAACATCCCTGCAGCTTTTTTGTTATTTTCAATACTTAAGGCTATCTTTTGGGCCTCAGCTAGATTCCTAGGACCTCTATTTCTTAATTCATATCCTATCTTAGGATCAAAGGCTTTCAAATAGATACTCAACGCAGAAGGATCAGCCAACTTGGATGCCTAAGGTATTTTATTATGTAATTTAATGAACCTCTAGTTAAAATCAAAGGCTGACTCATTCTGATGTTTTTTGATAGTTACTAACTCATGCAAGGCAAAGTCTGATGCACACTAATTCCCATATTGCTGAAGAAACTGATCATGAAATACTTGAATAGAATAAATGGATGTTGTTGGTAGACTATTAAACCAATCCCTAGCATCCTCAATTAGTGACATCATAAATAGTCTCATTTGTACATCCTCATACTGCATATCCAAGTCCTGAATGACTACTTTAAAATTTCTCAAATGTTCCTCAGTTGTAACTGCATTACTTCTTGTGAATTTAGGGACTAAGTTCCTCCAATTGTTGTCCAGGGGGTAAGGGTAGATCTGAAATCTAGCAAGATCAAATTGTCTAATCATGGTTGTGCATTGTGGAGGGGGATTTTGGAAATTCCGATGCTGGTATAGTGGGTTATGATTTACCATGTATTGTGGACCTTGTGGGGGTACATACTGTTGATGAGGAGGTGGTTGAATGTTTTGGTGTTGTGGTGGAGCATTTGTGTTTCTATATTGATTTCTAGGCTGATTTTGGTGGGCTTGAGGGGAATTTGATGGCTTCATATTGTTGCTTTTATGGGGGGGTGTATATTTGGGTGAATCAGCCACTGATGTTTTGATTTGAGCTTTGTGCAATTTCATCTTTCTTAACTCTTCCATTGCTTGAAGTTGTTACTCATATTGTATTCTTAGTTTTTCTGCATGTTGCCTCATTTTCTCCCATTATGTATCTTCTTCATTTTGTGTCATGAGTTCATGGTTTTCTTCAGATGTTGTCTCATATTCGAGTCCTTCCTCAAAGAGTGCAGTTCTCTGATTACATTCAAATTCTCTTCTTTTCTCAGCTTCAAATCCAGCCATGAACTCTCCATCTTTATCATGGTTTATTCGGTGGAAAGGATTTCTCTTCTCTTCAGGGGTATGAAGCTCTTTAGATGGGCTATTCTCAATTGTTAATGCCTTATATGAATTGTGAGTTTCCATAGGTGGTTTTGATATTCTATTTTTTGTGGCTGGATCTAGGTCATTGAATACCTTCTTGCTTTTATCACTTTTATAATTTCTTTTACCCTTGTCATTAGGACCATCTCCCTCTTTGTACAAATATCTCCTTCCTTGCATGTTGTGAGAAACTGTGATGGTCTAAACTCTAGGTTGATTCCTTTTTGATTTGTATCTTATTGTATTAGTTTCAATTTTTTTATTCATTCAGAGTCGCCACCCACTTTTTCTAAAAGTGAGAAAAGGGTTTATTATTTTACCCAGCGGAGTCAACTTTCAAATTTTAATTATGGTTTTCTGTTAATGACTTTATATGGAAAGGTTGTCTACTACCAGACAATTCTCTAGTTTTTCCCCAGTGGAGTCGCCAATTTGTTGGGTCTCAAAAACGTTGGTTTGAATGAACCTAGAGAGGTTGTCGCACTCTCACTACATTAATGGCCAACTAACAAGGCCAACCAATATGATTGAACCCTCTACTCTTAAGGCTCTGCTAAACCTAGGCGGGTGCACCTATATGAGTGACAGATTTTGAATTATGTTTCCTACTTGACCTAACTATCCACAAATGGCAATTTGATAGTGGAAAGATATGATCCTAATTTGGTATAAATTGTATATGCAATATCAAGGTGTGAATTAATATGTTCAATTAAGAGATGTCAAATGAATAAAACAAATGTAATGAAAATAAGGGAGACCAGTGCCTTATTGGGTAACGGAGTCAAATGAAAGCCTTTAATGAGTGGTTTCTATCTAGAAAGTTCTCTAATCGTTTGGCATACAATTATGAGTTTATAACTGGTATAAACATGCAAGGATGTAATTAATAAACCCTTCTTGAGGCAGAATATCAAATCTAATTATCTGATTATTCTTACTGATCCAAATGACATTTCCAGATTACTGTAATTAATTGAAAGGAATTTAATTCTTTATTTAAAGAATCCAATAAATCAAATCACACAAAACCAGCAAATGTGTACTGATAAACTGAGCATATACTTGATACTTCAATTTAAACAATCAAGAAACATCAAATTGGAGATAATCAAATAATCGCAGTAATCCATCAAACAATTGACACCAGAATGAAATCACAAAATCAACAGTCTTTCATTATCTTCCTTCAAATTCATATATGCAACATAGTCTCCTCGAATGTCATCATTCTGAAAATATAGTGCTTTACAGTAGTCTATCCTATTCTAAACCTATCTTCTACCATCTTTTCTATTATCCAACAACGGATATTTATACATTAGTTTGCAAAAGGACGTGCCTTTTTGAGAAAGTTTTAAGCGTGCAAAAAATTAATAAATTCATCATTAACTAATTTATGTTAAGCCACAAATGAACTGCAAACATATGCTCTATATAATCCTAGCACTCATGAGTATCAGCATCTCCCAATGCATCATGGATCATAATATCCATCACAATCATTCGCTCGTTCTTCTCACATGCTTCATCCAACATTACGTCCTTCATGGTGGTTGTCTTCAACATCTCTTGGAATATCGTTTCACATTCGCTTTTCCATGTAGTCACTTCTTTCAGTTTTCCTTCATCATCACATAACTTAGTCAATCTGTCTTTGACAGCCTCTATCAATCCCTGCACATCCCCTTGTAATTCCTCAAAGAAATCCCTATGCCTATCCATGATACAATTAGCATTTTCAATCTCTGCATTACTAGGAGTATCCTTTTGCTCCAATTCCTCAACTTTTTCCTGGATTCTGCTATCCACTCTCTTGTGCTCTTTTATTGCATCCATGTATTGTGAATGTTTTCCCTAGAGTTTATTTAACCAAGTGTTTAAAATGACCTGCCTCCTTTTGATTATTGTAGCAAGTGCATCCATTTTCCCTTGAGAGTATGCAGTTGACCCTTCCCAATGGTCTTTTTTCGGTGAACTCTCACCTTGGGTGAGCATCTTTGTTGGCCTTGTTACAGCACCCACTAAGTCTTTTAGACATTCATTCTCTCTCAGCATTCTCTCATTATTAGTTTTATACATTTCCCTCTCTCTGATCAATGCTTGGATCTGAGCTTTATTCAATTTGGCTATATTTATCCCAATGTCTGCAGTTGCAACAGGATCAGCCTCTCTAGCTTTCAGAGTCATGACATGTCTGAATGCCTTCTCAGTATCAATAACAATTGACTTCTTGTGAGGAGGATACAAGGCCCATACCATCAATGTTTCATCATCAGAATTGTATCTTGATCCTGTGTATACCTCTGTCACCTTCTCTATGCTGAGCTTGTGGGTAGCATTGTTATCTTTCAAGAAACTGTCAAAAACTAATACAAAATTTAGATCCAAACCTGGGAAAATCATAACATCTGCCTTTTCTAACTTCTCCCTCCCCTTTTCAGGGGTCATTTTCATCATCTCTTTGTCTACCTCATCCCTTAAGCTTTTTAACAATTGATCTTCATTTCCTAGCGTGACATTGTCAACCAGTCCTCTTATCTCTTTCCCCTTTTGCTTGTATATAAATGTTTTAAATTCTGAGGTCTTCAAAAATTCATCATCTGATATGAAAGACCTATAATCTTCATGTGTAGTATCTACATCCATAGTTCCCTCAACATTTTTTTCTCTAGCAACATAGGCATAATCCTGAGTCTTTATTCTTGATACCTTCCTAGATGAGCCTTGTGGCCTGTCAGCTTCTGATATCCCTTTAATAGAAGATAACAAATTAGCATCCACCAACTCCTGATCATGTTTTTCAATCACCATTTATGCTTCCTCTACCTCCAATTTTCTGATTATATCATCAGATTTATAGGGTACATGTTGGTACCCTCCAAAATTTATTCTTTGTCTAGCAGAGTGGATATATCCCTCAGGATCAAAGTTTTTTATTGATGGTTCTCTTCTCATGTTGTAGTGCAATAGTTTATCCATAATCAGATTGTAACCCTCCTTTGCCAATACAGTAAAATCACCAAAACACAATGTACTGGGCATAAAGGCTTGTTTCCCATATGAACGTAAGTTCATGACATTGGAGAAATCCATTTGCCTAACAATTTCTAAATATGCAATTCTATCTGGGATAATTCTAGACAAAATGAATGGTGTATCCTCAAAGCCATAAACCCTAATCATTGTGGCATTTCCTAAGTAGTACCAATCCCCCCAGTTATGGTTGATTGGTCCATTATAATATCTAGTCCTAAGAAACCTCTTCACTTCTTCAGATAAGGAATAATCACAAGGATGATTAAAAAATCTATACAAAGGTTTGACAAAGAATTCTTCAAAATGCAAGAAATTTGAATTGGAAAACCTGCTATCCCAAATAGCAGTCCATAATTGAACAAGCAATGGCCTACCTTCCTTGTCAGATTGTGAAATACTCAACTCCTGGGGCCATAAACCCAACTCTTGTCCAAAATACAACACTAAGTGCATCAGCAGTGAATAATTCCTGAGATGGAGAACAGAGGCACCATTCTTTATCGCTATCAACCCTACATCTAGTTCCTTAAATACATGTGAAGCATAATCAAATGATCTGGAATTGTGATACTGAATATCTGCAGCAATCACCCTGGGCACAACCGCCATATGTTATGGGACTTCCATCCCCAATACCCGTCCCACTAAAAAATAAGTGTACTTCAGGTAGGGTTCGAATAGATCTACATGAAATGGTGGTCCCTCACTGTCTTCCATCGGAGTAGGTTTGCCATGACATCTTATTCTGTGCAGGGGTAATCTCCATCCCTTATAAATGGTGTCCATTCTTCTGAATTCACTATCCAGTTCTTCACATATTATTTTCTCATTGCATATTCCTTCCAATCTAAAAACCTCGGCTATTGCATTCTCAGACAAATGTATCAATGGATTCCCTAACAAGTCACATCAATAATGTCTAGCCAGCAATTTTACCAGTTCGACATCAATAAAGACATTAGGGCACACTAATTTTCCCAAATTGAGCCTCCATGGATTGCATACTGGATCAAAGCGATTTCTCCTATGATAATGGAAATTGAATAACTCATACCCCCTAATTGGAGTCCAAACATCCCCTATGAATTTGCATTTTTCATCTAATTTTTCAATCTCCACTTTGAGTTGCGTCGAACGCCTAGCTTTTGGCCCAGAACCAGGCAACTAGTCTATGAGGTCCCGATTCAACTTTCTTTCAGTGCCCTCTGGTTGCAATTCAATCTTTTGCTTCTTTTCTTTTGATTGATTACCCTCCCTGGGTTTTCTCCCTTTTATTTTTCCTGAGCTAGTGCCTTCCATATTCAAAATTCACGAATGTTGAGAAGATGTGAAACTTACTGTATTTTGCCTGTAAATCCAAGATAGATGAATTCCCTAATTGTTTCGTTAGTTCCTTTTCTCTCCATCGATGTCAATTCTGTGAAACAATGATTTCAATTGAGCATACCCTGATATGTAAAATATTTTATGCTTCCACTGATAAATATTGACTCAATTTCCAATGAAAGGTCATCGGAATTTCGACGAACTTTCGTTGGAGGAATTTCGTCGGAATTTCGATGAAATTTGAAACGTCAAAATTCTGACCCAACCAACGATGCTGGGTCAAAATTTTGACATTTCAAATTTTGTCAAAATTTCGATGAAATTCCTCCGACGAAAGGGCATCGAAATTCTGACGAACTTTCATTGAAAATTGAGTCAAAATGTATCAGTGTTCATGGTGCCATTAATGTCTTTACTGAGACATGAATGCTGCAAGTTTTTTGAAATTCTCCTTGTCACATCAGGGATTATATTGGTAAGACATTTCAAATCTATGGTTGATCCGCTTGTTCAACATTCACCCATCCGCTAAGACGTCCTGCAGTTTCCCCGACATCACAAGTCTCCCTGATAGTTTCTTTCCTTTTGCTTTTTATATCGCCATGACCTTCACCGAAGTAACTATCGCCCAGACTTAATGAGTCGGGCCAACGGTTCTTCACCTTACTCTGAAAGCTCTCTGTCTTATTGAGATGTTTACTTTATTGACTTATATCAACGAGACCAAGTGCTCGTCCTGCCGACAGAATGATACTCATTGTAATGTCTCATAGATCTCCCCGCTGAGACATGTCTCACCGATACGCTTTTTCTTCAACGAGACCACATGTATTGTCTTCCCGACACCCTTTGATGTTCGCATGCTCAGTTCTGTCGGTGTAACCCGATGGGTCGGTAAGACTATCTGAACTCTCCCCGACATCATTTGTCTTACCAATTGAGTCCTTCCTTTGCTTTATCGGCAAGACTAGTAACACCTCAGGCAGTGTTTTGAAATCTCTCTTCGATGACTACAGTCTCTCCGATAGACTTTGCTTTACTCCAATCTATAAAAGATAACCCGGCTCGATATGACCTTACATCATCACGTCGATACCTTTTTTCTTGCCGATAAGAAATACAAACCCGCATTCTCTTGGTGTATAACTTCATCGGTATGACCCCTCTGATGTCTTGCCGATATATTGAGGATATGTATATTATCATCGATGAGACCTATATCAACTTATGTCGATATTTTCATATGTTAAATATTTAATGCCAGATGAAATTTATGGGACTTTATGGCAAAATTATTCTGAATTTTGGTAAAAAATGCTATGTGAGGATTTTTATGTCTGTAATATGAACCCTTTTGGGAAACTAATGATTATGAAGGGTTAATGAGATTGTCAAAATTTCATAGTTCCAACAGGTCCCACCTTAGGAATTCAAGGTGGGTTTTCAATATTTTGATGTTTTAAATGCATTTTGTGAGGATTATCCTTAAAAATACACCAAAATAAGGCTTGTGGATGGAAAAAGGGGCCTACTAAAGAATAACAAAGCCCAATTATTAATGACAAGCCTAGAGGAATGTGAAATTGTGTTACAACACTTTACAACACACCAAATAATTCAAGGTTAAGATAAATTATGATTGAAAGTATGCTTGTTATGCTTAGAAAACCTAGAAAGGTGTGAAAGTGTGTTACAACACTTTTCAAAACCTTTACAAGGCATCATTAAAATACATTAGTTCACAAGGGCTCAAGACCTAATTTGAATGTGTTATCCACATTACAACACTAAATCAAGGTCACACTAAGCCAAAATCTGCAAGAAGGAGCTAAACAAGTGCGAAAAAGCCTAAGGACCCTTTTTTTGACGTTACAAGACTCGTTTGGGAAGTAGGATACATAGAGAGGTTTTCAGTTTGAGTGAAATTAATATTTGAGTCCTAAAAATTTGATAGCATCCTAGACTTTTTCACCAAACTTAAATCACTCAAATTATATTTGGCATATTGTGTTATTGAGAAATAGGATAACTAGTTAATTATTTCCATCCTTTCCAAGCTTGGTCTTGATTATTCAATTTTTAATCTACAATCTACACTACTATAAATGCTCTTGGTATTTTTTTTATGATTCATTCACTTGATTATTTGACTTCTTCTCTCATGAGGGAGTAGGAAAATTTGATACAAATGGATACATTAAACTCTTCCAAACCATATGCTCCTATTGTAATACAAATCATAAAAGAACCAAAGGCTTCAAAAAATAAAGAAAAAAACAAAAATCATGGAGCAAGAAAAGGAATCATAATCGAAAGCTACCTTTGTGTCATATTCCTCTTCTAAGGTGGAACCATCTAAGGAGAGATAAAAATGTTCATATTATAAAAATAAGGACATGATGAGCATCATTGTTATGTAAAATAAATTAATAAATCAAAGAACCTTCTTCAAAATAAAAAATATTTAAATTCCTTCATCTATGTTATTTGGTGTGTCCTCTTCTTCAAGATCGTCATCTACATATTTAAGGTCAGTTTGAATGTAAATGGAATAGAAATTATGAAATTCAATGCACTTTTTACATATACTAGTCTTTAATTAGAAAGATGGATTCTTCATTCAAAATCTTCACATCGTATGGCTTCATTTGAGACTTGTACTTTACAACAA
Organism: Sequoiadendron giganteum; assembly: GCA_007115665.2. Classification (NCBI taxonomy): domain Eukaryota; kingdom Viridiplantae; phylum Streptophyta; class Pinopsida; order Cupressales; family Cupressaceae; genus Sequoiadendron; species Sequoiadendron giganteum. The sequence continues at coordinate 573,983,582 of CM021105.1, forward strand.
ATATTGATGAAAAAAATTGCCTATATAATTTTTTTGAAAGTATCTATTGATATTGAATATGACACATTCAATGATTTGTACATTGTGTTTATTCACTATCAACAATTCTCCTTTCCATATATTATATTACACATAGTAAGGCAGGGGAGACAATTAAGTTCACAAATTATTCAATGCTTATCAGATACTTTCCAAATAGAGAGATTATTTTTTTTGTGATGGTTGATCATGTATGTCAATCGTATGTATTTTCAAATTTTCCTCTAGATGATCTTGTAGTATCTTTTATTGGTATACACTCTCATACATCTAGAGTGGATCACATTCCTGAGGAGAATTTATATTACTTGAATCTATGTTTTCTTCTATCTATCTTGGTTCATGATACTTTTTATAAGCTTCCATCTCCTTCACCTCCTACTTCAAATATTAGTTTTAGCTTTGTGGGATTATTTTTTCTAAGCATTGCATATTTATTTATAGTCACACATTAAATATATTTGGGACACTCTTCAATATATTCACTCCCTCTTTGATGATAGCTAGAACACCTATTATTACATTATAATTATCTTTAGATATTGTTGTACCTAATTCTTCATAGTTGTTTGGATTTTTTTCACCTGATATGGCATCCTTTTCCTTAGACATGTGGAAACTTGAGTAGTTTTTAGAGGCACGCATGATAATACTACTATATTCATCTCTCATGAGGGGGATTCTTCTACATCCACCATTGGATTTGTTTCTTCCCAAGGGGAGGAACATTGTTTACCAATTTTGGATTATCTTTAGTATTCTTCTTTATGCATTAAACTTAGATACAAGATCTACTTCTTTATGAGTAGGATTCATAGTCCCTTCCTTTCTCTCCTATACCATTTGCTTGTGCATGCATTTGAAATCAGATTCCTTATATTATTAAAGTATAATATAATTAGGAATGGATGGAGGGAGAGGTATGGAGGGAGAGAGTGGGAGGTGAGAGAGAGGTTATATAGAGAGATAAATTGGTAGGGAGTGATGGAGGAAGAGGTAGGTTGAGAGAGGGAGAGGGGATATATAGAGAAGTAGAGATAGAATAAGAGAGGGAACGAGAGGTAGGAATAGAGGGAGAGAGAGGTGAGATAGAGAGAAACAAAGAGAGAGTGATGGAGGGTGAGGTGGATGAGAGGGAGATCGGAGAAAAAGATAAGTAGAGAGGGAAGGAGAGGTAGAGAGAGGAGATATATAGAGAATTAGAGATGGAATGAGGGAGGGAGGGAGAGGTAGGGAGGGAGAGAGAGATTTGTAGAGAGATATTGGTAGGGAGTGATGGATGGAGAGGTAGGTAAAGAGATGGATTGGGATATAGAGAGTAGATAGGGAAGAAGAGAGGAAGGTAAAGGTATAGAGGGAGAGAGAGAAGGGGGGGAGGTGAGAGATAGGTTAGATAAAGATAAATAGAGAGAGAGAGTGGTAAGGAGAAATTGAGGGAGAGGCAGGTAGAGAGAGGGAGAGAGGAGATAGAGAGAAGTAGAAAATGAAGGAGAAAGTGATGGAGAGGTAGTAAGGGAGAGATAGAGATGACACAGAGAGATAGAGAGGGAGGGAGAGAGGGAGGGAGAAGTAGGGAAGAGAGAGAGAGGAGGAGGAAGAGGTAGAGAGATGTAGAGAGGGAAGGAGGGAGGGAGATAGAGATAATTAGAGAGGGAAGGAGGGAGGGAGAGAGAGAGGGAGACAGAAGTGAGATAGAGAAAATTAAAGAGAGAGAACTAACATAGAGAGAAATAGAGAGGGAGAGAGAACTAACATAGAGAGAAATAGAGAGGGAGAGAGAGGGAGAGAGGGAGAGAGGGGGGCTTGGGAGAGAGAGAGAGAAGGATGGATAGGTAGAGAGGTAGTTCTTGAGCTCAAGGGAAAGAGAGTCAGATAAAGGGATGGAGATAGTGAGAGAGAGAGGTCTACAGTGTATGGGATAAATAATGGGTGAGATAGAGAGATAGATAAAAATGATACGTCTTGTTGATTACAAAAATTTAACCTCCTGATTACTAAAATTTAACATGTTGATTGATGATTTCAAATAATAACTCATTTTT